>CM031241.1:562862970-562877970 GCA_018340775.1 Taxus wallichiana var. yunnanensis
AGAGGTCCTAATAAGGGTGGATACGAGATATCTAAGCAAACGAGGCATCTAGGAAGGTATTGGGGGTCCAAATATGCCCCGGTATACTACAACGAGTGCCCTAGTCTCTGTAGAAGGTCGGAGCCCGATTATTTTCGGGTTAGAAGATGACTTGAACAATCACTAGTTGTCACACTGGATTTAACAAACTCTAGTGAATGTACTAAATGAAGCAAGATGTAAAAGGAACGATAACCAAATCATACCAAGCCAAGAACACAAATGCTAATCAAACACCACAATGAATAAGATGAAATAAATTTTCCAAAATAAATTTACATAAAACCTTTGCAAACAAACCAAAAGCAATATCATATATTATTATGGAACTCAATGAAATACAATGAGAATGGGCCTTGCTTATATAGGCAAGGAATAACAATCTAAGAACCAGCCAATGTCATAGATCAAGCCATAAGTCAAGGAAATAACTAATCATCAAAGAACTATTCAAGACCATAAATTTAGGAGAGAATAAACATCAAGGATCTAGTCAATATGATATATCAAGGAAAGAACTAGTTAATACCATAGATCAAGCAAATAACTATACCTAACAACTAGATAATATCTCCTAATATCTAAATAAGATAAAATAAATATCTACACACATAAATGGGTGAGGATAAATACAATAAAGGTAAATAAAGTACCTAGGTGAACATGAGATAAGGTAAATACATACTCTAACACCCCCTCAAGTGAAAATAAGCACCAAAATATTAGTGGCATGTCCATAGTATGAGTCCCAAAAACTAGGCTTGATGAGGTACTCATGTAAAATATATCCAAGAAGAAATCTCGAACCAAAAAGGAAAAATCCTACTAGAAAGAAAGAGAAATAAGAAGAAGAAGGAAGATGTTCTCATGAACACCCCCAAGAACAACTTCTTAAACCCTTGCATTCCACACAACTCAAGGTAGTGAGGTGATAAAAAATTATTTGTAAATATGTTTGCAACCTATTGCTTGGGCGTGCAAAAAGCAACGGGCTATTGCACTTTCATCTTAATAAGCAGAGTATAGGGTGGCAGTAATAGCGAGTCAGCGGATTCTTTGGCTTCACCATCTATTTGATAGATTTTGGATTCCCATGGGATTCACCAATTGCACTTTGGTGTGAAAACCAAAGTGTAATTCACATTTCTTGTAACCCAATTGAGCACCAGTGGACCAAGCATATTGAGATACAAATCCACTTCATTCAAGCATGTTCAAGATTAAGTTCATTGCTTGGAGTACCTTTCGACTCACCAGAGGTTACAAACATCTTTACAAAGCCTTTTACATCACCTCGCTACCTTGAGTTGTGTGGAATGCTTTGGGTTTTGGGAAGTTGTTTTTAAGGGTGTTTGTCAAAACATCTTCCTTCTTCTTTTTCTTTTTCCTTCTATCAAGATTCTTTCCTTTTTTTGGTTCAATATTTCTTCATGGATATATTGTACATGTGTACCTCATCGATCTAGTTATCGAGACTCATACTATGGACATGCCACTTCTATTTTGGCCCCTAGCTTCACTTGAGGGGGTGTTAGAGTAGGTATTTAACTTAGCTCATGTTCACCTAGGTACTTAATATTTACCTTTATTGTATTTATCCTTACCCACTTATGTGTGTAGATATTTCTTTTATCTTATTTAGATATTAAGAGATATTATTTAGTTATTAGGTATATTTATTTCCTTGATATATGGTATTGAATAAATCATTGATGTCTAGTTCTCTCTTAAATCTATGGTCTTGACTAGTTCTTTGATGACTAGTTATTTACTTGATTTATAGCTTGATCTATGACCTTGGCTGGTTCTTAGATTGTTTTTTGTTACCTATATGTAAAGGCCTATTCTCATTTTATTTCATTGAGTTCCATAATAATATATGATATTGTTGCTCATTTGTTTGTAAAGGTTTTATGTAAATTTATTCGCGAATTACTTTCATCTTATTCATCATGGTGTTTGATTAGCATCTCTCTTCTTGGTTTGGTACGATCTGGTTATGGTTCCTTTTAAGCAACCTTCTAGTGAATACTATGAGAAGAATGTGTAAACTAAGATACAAGCCCTACTACAAATGAAATATGAGGGAGAGTATGGGTCAAGTACATGAGACTCCCAACCAACAACCTATAAAATGTAAGATCACAAAGTGGTGTGGTACATGTGGAAGTAAGAGTAACCCCAGACTGAAAAGGAGATGGACTTGGGTTACAATCAACCATATCAAAGCATCGAAGAAGATCATGGGTGTACTTTTGCTGACTCAAATGAATCCTAAATCTATCTAAGAAATATGCAAACCAAGGAAATAATGCAATAACCCAAGATCTGTCATGATAAACTATGTAGAGAGAGCCCTCTAAATACTCTTAATGTAGGAAAAGAGATTCCAGTATATCAACATACAAGAAAAGTATCATAATATCCTTACCAACATGTTGGTGATACATTGATGATTGAAGTAGCAATGAACAAAAATTATAGATAGAAGAAAAGAATCCATCTTCTCATACTCTTTTTTCGAGACCATAGAGAGACCTTTGGAGCCTACAAAGAAGAGAATAATCCTGAAAAAGTAACAAACTTATGTCTAACATATGGGCCACCAGAAAAAGGGGCGAAAAATTCTTCACAGGTAATCAATAATCAATACATTCAACTTGTGAAAAACCATTTACACGAAGAAGAGCCTTATAATTTTCAATGGACCCATCATCTCCATATTTCATTCGGTATATCCACTTACACCTAGCCATCTTTCTTCCTTTAGGAAGAGATACCAAATCCCAAATATGATTCTTCATCAAAGAAGAACACTCAACTGGCATCACATCATTGTACTCCTATATACCATGAGCCTTTGAAAAAGACTATGGATCCTTAGAAACTACCTGACACAAAATTATAGAACCTGTAGAATGTGTGTGATGATGCATAGTGGGTGGAAGATCCTCTATGAAAGGAGTTTCCTCAAAATTGTAGTATGAGCCCACTTAGCCATAGTGACAACATCGATGGTAATAGGATCCTCGACGACATCTATAACCTCCTCATGAACCTCCTCAAAGAAAGGATCCTCAAGATGAGATGGAAGAAGATGAAGAATCATGAGGAGTGAAGCACTCATCAAACTGAACATGTTTTCAGAAAAAAAAAAAAATCGCGAGTATCAAAATCTAGAATTCGATAGGCTCTCATGTCCTCACAATAACCTACAAAGATAAAGGGTTTGTTTTTCTTATCCAAAGATTTCTTTTCTTATTTGGCACAAAGGCCCAAGAATGGCTCCCAAAGACTCAAAAAAATGAGACATTTGGCTTAGTGTTGGACCAAACTTCCTCTAGAGTCAAATGCTCAAGTGCTCTATGGGGTGTGCGATTCTGAATGTAGTTAGCACAATTAATTTTCTACCCAATAGATAGGAGGTAAATCTCTAGAATGCATCATATAGTTAGCCATTTCCTTCAAATTTCTATTCTTCCTTTCTACTAAGCCATTATGTTGTGGAGTATGAGGAATAGAATGCTAGTGAATAATGCCTTGAGTTGCTAAAAAATTAGAAAACTCATTGTTGAAGTACTCCCCCCCATTATCAGTACGAAGGTTCTTTATGCTACTAGAAGATTGTTTCTCAACCAAATCCTTGAAGACTTTAAAGTGTGAAAAAACATCACTTTTGTACTTGAGAAAAAAAACCCAAGTACACCTCGAGAAATTATTAATAAATGTAAGTGCATACTTAGCTCCATTGAAAGATGGGGTAGGAAAACCATCAAGTCACTATGCAAAATTTTAATTGGTGAAGAAGCTCTCTTAGAAAATTCTTAGAAAAAGGATCTTGGTGTTATTTCCCAAATGCAAAACCATGACAAACTCTCAAGAAAAGAAACTCTAGGAAGACCATCTACCATACCATGAGTGTCCCTTCAAATATATGAATTGAGATGTCTTAATCTTTCATGCGAAAGATTGCTCTAATCTGATGAGAAACAAATCTTGTCCCTATAGAAGAAGTGTCATCAAAACCCTCAAAGTGATATAGTATAGAACTTTGATCAATAATACCTTGAGCAACAAGTGAATAATGATCTAACATAGTTCTTACTTCACTGCCCCATGTGGTGTAAAATTCACTATTTTCCTTGACCAAAATGACAAATTTGATATACGAAAAGCAAATTAGTAGTGATGTTAGGAACATATAGGGCATCTTGGATACTCGCCACCATCAATTTGTATATCACCTTTTCCCTCAACAAAAGAAAGGAATAATCTCCAACCTCAATTTATGAAGTAGAACTCAAACCTAGAGAAACAAAAAACTCCTTGAAGAAGTCATGTGATGAGAAGCACTAGAATCTATAACCCAACTATCTCTAAAGTGGTGATTGATATCTCCCAACAACATTAAGTGATTTTCCATGCTGATTAGGAGGTGGCATTGAGATAGAAATTTAATGTTTCTTGACTGCATCCTCTAAGGCTTGCATTCACTTATAAGACCTATGTTCTTCATGATTACTACCCCCACAAAAAGAGCATGAACGACTAGACTTATTCTTGGATTTAGAAGACTCCTTGGGTTTTGAGTTGTTTTCTTTAGGTTTAGGAGCATTTTGAGATGAGAATGTGTGGGTTTGGTTTTACTTTTTGATTTTCCGTTGCCCTTAGGATTAGATGCAACTAATTCCTTTTGAGAGGTGGAAGACTCAATGGTGAGACAATTTGGATTCTTCCTAGTAAGTCTTTCAAAAAATGTTTCTAAGTTAGGCATTTTGAATTTGTCACCTAAGGCATCCATGCTAGAGAAAAAGGTAGAAGAAAAAATTGAATGGTCCTCTCAACTTGAATAGAATCAAGTAAACACACTCTTTGTCTTTCTTATCTCTTCCACTCCCCTTCAACTATTTCAAAAATGCTTGAACTTGGTAAGATAGTCTATAATTGTTGGAAAATCTTTAGGATTAAGAGAAGTGATCTCAATGTCAAGTTTCATGGCTCTCATATGATCCACCTTACCAAATAAATCCTCCAATTTCTCCCAAATTTTGAAAGGAGAGTCACATTTTTCCAAATGAAACAAAATACTTGTCACTTACATAAGTTCCTATCAAACCCATACACTCATCAAATTTGCACTAGTACTGAAATTTCTCATATTCTCTAGTGAACACTAGTTGTTCTGAAGAAGTTAAAGCCCATAATCCTTTCCACTTAATTATTGTTTCCATTCTTGGTTTCCATGTGTGGTAATTATGTGTTATTAATGGCTCAACATGATCTAATGCATAAGTAGATGCCATCCTCAAAAAATCACCAAAAGAAATGCAAGAACCAAACAATACAACAAGAGCCCCAAGCAATGCAATAAGAGCCCCCTAGATTTTATCACTTTATAATGAGTGCATGTTAAAATATGGCACTTTATAATTATAGTGTGATTCTCAAAATAAATATTTCTAAAGGAAAGAGCATGAAAAAAAAGCTCACTTTTGAGAAAATCAACACTCAAAACCGACTTATCAAAAAAGTTACAAGCTTTTCAATATTATGCTCTACTATTTATTTAAGTTTCCACTAAAATGGAATAAAATTTTCTTTCGTTCCCCACACAAATAAAATGAAAGGGGGCTGGAGTTAAGCACATAGTAGTAGGAATCACAAGATTTAAACCCTCATATGACGATCGATCTTAGGGTTTTCATGCCTTCCAGATCAAATGGTGGCCTCTTTTTCTTGCGTAAAAAAACATGAAGAAACAAAATATAAACAAATCCTGAATATAGGAATATAAAAAAATGCTTGTAAAATGAAACTTACAAATGGATGTCAACAACAATCTCCTGCATTGATACCATAAAATGAATGATAACCAGATTGTAGCAAGCCAAGAACACATACGTTAATCAAACATCACGATAAATAAGATTAAATCAATTCTCCATAATAACTTACATAAAACCTTTGCAAAAAAATGAGCAAATTACTATCATATAGTACTATGGAACTCAATGAAATATAATGAGAATGGGCCATTTTTATATAGGCAAGGCATAACAATCTAAGAATCAACCAAGGTCATAGATCAAGCCATAAGTCAAGGAAATAACTAGTCATGAAAGAACTAGTCAAGACCATAGATTTAGGAGAGAACTAGACATCAAGGATCTAGTCTATACCATAGATCAAGGAAAGAAATAGTCAATAACATATATCAAGAAAGAACTATACCCAACAACTAACTAATATCTCCTAATATCTAAATAAGATAAAAGAAATATCCAACACATAAGTGGGTGAGGATAAATACTATAAAGGTAAATAAAGTACTATTATCTAATTTTGCCCTCAGAAAAATTGATCAAGAAAATCCTTTCACATGAGTCATGGGAGGGTGGTTTAGTTGTGCGAGCTCGCATTCGGTTTCAAACTTCATGTTGTAGACAGGATTGTCAAGGTAATGTATGATTGGCGGAGGAGGTGAAGTGAAAAGTCAAAGATGAAGATGGAAACACAAATTTGAAATTTTGAACTTCAAATTTTTGACATTTCGAGAGAAAAGAGGGCAAAAATGACGATAAAAATGTCTGAAACCCAAACTTGAAAGTATGAAATTTCAGACTTTTGGGTTTCGGAGTTTTAGAAATATCAGGAATCAAAAAAAGGCAAAAATGGAGTGGAAATGTCTAAAACATGAAATCTGAAAGTTTAAAATTTGGATTTTGGATTTCAAAGTTTCGAAACTCTCGAAGCAAAAATGAAAAAATGGTCCAAAATGTCCTAAATCCAAGCCCAAAAGTCTAAAATTTTAGACTTTTTTGGCTTTTTTGACCTCAAGAATCATGTTAGAAAATCAAAATATAAAATTCCAAAACCCAAAACTCTGAAAGTCTCAAATTTCAAACTTTCGGGGTTTCAGACTTGGAGTTTGAAAGTCTCAAGCCCCCAAACATGAAAATCACATAAAATGTCCAAAATTTCAAATACCAAAAATTTGAAATTTCATACTTTCAAACTTTTAGGTTTCAGACTTTCAAACTCTCAAGTAAATTTGGCAGATGAAAAATGTTTTTCTCTGAAATAAAAATGTCTAAATTATAAATTTGGGATTTTGGGGTTGCATGCTTTCCAGATTTTTGGATCTCTCAAGCCATTTTTCTTAAAATGGCACCTCAACCTTCAGATGGCCATAAATTTTGGTGGAGATTGGATTTGAGTAAGAGAGGAATTTTTGAAATCTCTCGATGTCTGCTACTCAACTATGACCAGATATCTTTAAATTATTGGGACTAGGTTTTTAAAAATTAAAAATGTAGTTCACCATTTTTGAGGTGTCTCAGGTTTCTCACCTACCACCATTAATGAGGTATGGGCTTCCTTTCTTTCCCAACAAGGAACAACACATGGAGGTATGGGTTTTGCAGTAGAACCCATCATTGTTGTAGGAAAATTCAATGCATTTTCTTGGGTGGTTGGAGTAGGATTTCAAAATTCTTCTCATCTCCTTCTCTAATTCTTCTATATATTGTAAGGAGGGGAATTTTTCTAAAGGTTGGACATTTTTGGTTTTGCACCCTCCCTTCTTCTCTTTTTGAAAGTGGATTTGTGGAGTTCAAACCTTCCATCAAAAATTGTAATGCAAGTTTGTGCCTCTTGGCCATTATAATGGACTATATCAAATTTGTGGAGCAATAAAAATAATTCTGTGGATGATTTCAACCCTCTCTTATATTCATTGCATCTTCCTGATCTCTCATTACAAATCCTAGGTTATCTATGCATGGTGGTTGTGTTACATTTTTAATGTTTTGTGTTTAATTACAAAGCAGGTGTTTAACATTCCTTTGGTGCATCACCTTTGTTAATTTAGGTTTTTTTCTTGCATCTTCTTAACCTTGTCTCCTTGGTAAGATAGAGTAGGTTTTAGAGAAGATCCTCTACAATTTGAATGTGTGCATCTAAACAAGGAATAGGAACTGGCCTTCATCCGAGAGATCTCTCTGATTCGTAAAGTCCCACACTTTGGGAGAAGGTTCCATGTTATGCAATCACACTGAGATTCTCAACCCATCGAGTTATAGACATTCGGGGTGTTGCGATCACACATCAACAAGTACCTAGTGAACATGAACTAAGGTAAATACCTACTCTAACAAGATGATGTTGAAGACCTACAAAATAAAAAAGAAGTATTAAAATCTTTAAAAAATAAAAGATGCAAATGAATGGGTCGACCTCATGCCACAATAGTGGGCTCACTAAACTAAGTGTTGCACTAAATTTCAAACCCAAATGTATTTCTAGTGTGTGTGTGTACAATTCATGCCATATATGCTCTTGTACCAATCACACTATGTGAATTAGTGAGAAATAACTAAATATAGAAAATGTCATAACATGTGTGCATGGAATAGAATACAATCCCTCCCACATGAAGTGTGTGTTAATGTAGATATCCTATCCTTGATGCATGGAAGCATGTGGATGCAAATGATGTAATGGATGTAACTCTAGATCGAGTGATAGTAGTAGATTATTCTAGGACCTCATTATGATCTCTTAACTTTATATTTATATGGTTCTCTTATTCTAATTTCATAATTAATCCCGACATGGCCAATTAGGAAAAAGATTAAGAATAAAAATTGGCTAGAAAGAGCTGAAAAATGGTAGGAAAATAGAAAAAGGACTTGGACTTGGGCACCCTACGAGTATATATTCTAGGTGCCTGGTTTAGGCTAAAATGATGGAAAGTATTGAAACTAATGGATAGGTATATTAAAATGTGTGGGATGACAAAATAAGAAGTAAAACAAGATGGCCCAAAGGTGGGATTAATTACTACTTTCTTCACGTAAGAACCTTCTAGATAGTAGTACGAGACCAGACTAAATAATATCTAAAGTGCATGATTTTGTGACTACAGTTTTCTCCCATTTTATGTTGGTGAGCAGAAAGCTTGGTAACATAAAGTAGATAGAAATGTGTACCTGATGTCCATGTAGAGTGTAGTATAAATCATGTCGAATGACTAGAGAAAAGTGTGGAATGATAACAAAATGGAGGAGCGTGGAAACTATAGATGAAAAATACTCATAGAAAAAGTGATGAGAGTGAACCTAAGGTGGAGCGCATGTGTAGTTGTTGTAGTGTGTAGTGTACTTTCATGGGTAGTAAGTGTTTTCCATCGCATAATGTTGTTGTGATTGTTGTTGTTGTTGTTGTTGCCCCCAATTTGACTATTTATTTCTCATACGGTTAAATCATCATGGAGAAAATGATCAAGTAGTCAAATATTTATGTATGTAAAAATGCTATGTAAAATACACATGTGTATAAAAATGTGTAAAATATGTAAAAGGAAAGTGTAAATGGAACATGTGCACTAGATCCATGTCAAGAGAAAAGTGTGTAGAAAGATATCTTTTATTGGTGCGATTTTTGGGTGATCTCATGCCACCCTGGCTGAATAAGTGTAGGGAGAAATGTTTTTGTCCTCTAAGCTCTAACAACTTCTGCTAAAATGTTTGTGAAGACATATCTGCAGCATCCTAGTTTTTTTGAGAAATCCAACGCCACCGTGGCAGAAGTAATGTAGTGAGGCACACCCACTGTAACATTTAAACCTATAAGTTCTTCTTCCTGAAATGATAAGGACACCATGCACTATAAAATCCATTGTGTATGGGGTTTGTATACTGGTCTAAACCCACTCACATTACGTAAACAAGAAATGTTAAGGGTGGAAAGTGCATTGTCTTGAACAATTGTAATTGTTTGTGTTAGTTTGTAAACCCTCAAATGATGCCCCCCCTCTTTGGGGGTGCATGTGATGTCACTGATAGGAGAATGCGGCCCCAAAAGAGGACTAACCATATTCTGAATTGTCTACCCTGGAAATTGCTTGGTAGAAACCCAGGCATGCACAAATAAGAAGGCTAACCAAAGAAAATTGTAAGGAAATATTGCATGCATATAGAAAACATGTATAACCTACATAAACAATGTAAACACGCAAGAAAGTAAATAAGACACACAAATCGGAATACAAATAGGGGACATCACTCATGATGTCACAAGACATGCAAGGCCATCATGGCCATAAACAACAAGTGTGCACACAAAGCATAGGAAAAGCCCACATACAAGAAGGAAACAAAGGAAGACAAGTAGAAAAAAACAAACAAGTAGTCATCGAAACATGTAATCATACAAAGTAATTACTACACATGGAACACCCATTAGCATGTTAGAGCAATAACTAATATGTAAAACCATGTATGATCAAGTAATATATGATGCTAAGTACAAAATGGAACAATAACACCTGCATGAGATGAATTTAGATTCCCCAACAACCAATATAGGAAGTGTAGATGGTGAGAATCCATGTCATGTGTAAGTTTCTTGTATCTTTATCACACTAAATAATGGCATGAATGTGCATGTGTGGATGATATAGATAATGACATATAAGAAATCATTCTAACATGTGTAGTAAAGTGATCATTTAAAACACTAGTAAACAAGAGTAAATGCACCAATACAATGCAATATGCTATGGATGGATGGAATGGAATGAAAAATGGAGTGATAGGAGCATCTTCCCCCTGAGTAGATGAAAGTGTATGTAATTAGGTTCATTTTGTTTTCCCCCTCAATAGCAATAAATTTGAACCGTAAATGAGATTTTTTCATCAGAAATTGTCGAGTAGTTCTTATTTTGTCTAGCACGCTACTGATAAATGTGTATGTGTAGTGGTGATGAGATGTGACATGTAGAAAGGATGTGCATGAACCCTATAACCGAATCGTATATCATGACTTATTGAATGGATGAGTGATGATTTATCCCTAAGCATATCTCACTATGAGGTGAATGGATGAGTGATTATTTAGCACTAAGTTTATATCACTATATGATGAGCAGATGAGTGATGATTTATCCCTAATTGTATATCACTACATGATGAAAATGGTGGGTGATGATTTATCACTAAGTGTATATCACTATATGATGAGTGGATGATTGATGATTTGGTAATAAGCGTATATCACTACATGATGAAAATGGTGGGTGATGATTTAGCACTAAGTGTATATCACTATATGATGAAAAATGGTAGGTGATGATTTATCACTAAGCATATATCACTATATGATGATGCAAATATGATTAAAATTGTAAGGTGATGATTTAACACTAAGCATATATCACTATATGATGAAAAATGGTGGGTGATGATTTAGCACTAAGCGTATATCACTATATGATGAATGGAGAAGTGGTGATGTAACCTAAGGTGTATACCACTACAAGATGATATGGTGGAAGTGGTGAGCTAGCTTAAAGTGTATACCACTAGTAGATGAAATTAGAGTGAGTGACGATTTAGCCTAAAGCGTATGTCACTATCCTAGGAATGTTGCATGATGAAATGTCACATGGTGAGTGTAAGGTCCATTTGATTTGTAAACCCTTGGAAATTGAGTATGGATCAAGGAACTGAAGTGCATGATAGGGTGGTGATTACAACATGTAGAAAACAATGTAGCATGTGTAATTAAACTGAATGACCATGTGATGAGTAGGATTTGTAAATGTGCGGTGTGGGAAATGCAATGTAGGATGTGTAGTGTGTGTAGGATGTATACTATGTAATGTGTAAAATGTAATAATAGATGTAGATATAAATGCAATATGTTATTATAAAATTTAAATATATACTCATATGTAATGTAACCTAGCATACTATGTAGACTATATATAGAAATGCATAGTGTATGAAGTTCCTGTGTATAGGTTATGTGTGGATAGCCTAGTAATGTATGTAGTGTGTATGATGAGGACTAGTATAATGTAGAGTAAGTATAGAATAAATGGTGTATGAAATATAATGTAAGATGAAATGAAAATTTTAATGCCTAAGGTGTGGTGTGTGGGGATCAATGTAATGGTAATCCATCAATAGTCAAGTGTGAACCAAAGCACAAGAGTGCATCATCGGTAACGATGGTTGTTATGACATGTGGTATGGTATGCCTGAAAATGAATGATAAATATGAAAATTGTGATGTAAGACTATGTAACCATGCTAAAACATGAGGGGATTGTGTGATTATCTATGCCCCCAAGTGTAGGCACAAAAACATCATGTAAAATCATCAAGCAGAGTTGTCATCTTTGAGGTCAAAGTCAAATAGATAGGTGTTGTTGAATTGATAATAAATAGTGTTTGGTTGATCGTGTAATGATCCCTTAAGGTGTAAGTTGTACATACCCATAGCATATTCCTCATCAATGAATGGAGGATGTGGGAAACCATGTGCATACCACCGAGTGAAATTTTGTGAGTAGCCAAGAAAAGAACTATTGCAGATGAAAACATGACCGAAAGGCATAGGAAATGAAATGTCAGTGTGACTAGGATCTAATGTGCCTCCAATATAAGTAAGCCAAAATTCCACTAATGTGAGTGGAGAAGAATGAGGGGCACATGATAAATATACTAAAGGATGAAAAACATGCAAACCATAAGCGGCAGTTATATTGAAAAAACCATAGTATAGATGAGGGGCATGAGTAGAGGGATAGAGGTCCTCAAAAGTAAAACCAAGACAAGCTAGACCATCATGGGAACATATAGTGACATCACATGTAGGATCGAATGGAATATGCTCCCAATATGTTATATGAATGAAAAGTGTGCAAGTGAATTGTGGGTGTGTTAAAGTAGGCTGTATATATAGGTGGATTTGATATATTGACATCCATAGACTAGACAAGCCCCTGATAAGGAATCATAGCAGTAGTAGTGAAGTGGCATAGAAGAAATGACATCTATCACACAAATAGTACCATCAAGTGGTGGTAAATGTGGCATTCATCCATAGGTTGAGGATCATTTGTAGTATTAATGCGTGGAATAGGAAGACTAGTGTTTGGATCCTAGTCACAATACTGAAATGGATCATGGTCACAAAATGGTATACTCCATGCCCTCATGTAAGAAATTAATGTAGTTATGGATAGTAGATGTAACAACTCACATGACATGAAGCCATGGTCGACTAAGTAGACAATTATAAGCAACTGGGAAATCAACGATGAAAAAAAGATCATGTGGATAGTCTTAGGACCAATAGTGATGGGTAATGTGACGTGACTGAAACATGGACGAGTGGAACCATCATAAGCATGTAGTGAAATACTAGAGGGACTAATGTCACGAGCAGTGAGACCTAAAACTTCGAGAAATGACATGGAACAAAAATTAAGCTCATATCCATTGTTAATTAAATTTTTCTTACTAGTGACATTATGAATGCGAGAGATAATATGCAAAGCCTGATCATTGTCAAAAGTAGCATAGTCGTGATGAGGAGAAGATGGGAAAGTAATATTCTAAGAGAATGTATCTGCAAAAATATTATAGACTATGGTTGGATGAGTGTTGTCAGGAATACGAGTAGTGAGTAAAAGAATAATAATTTTAGCTCGTAATTTGGGGTGATGAAGTAAAAATTCATGAATGGAGATAGCCATGATGAAGGAATCCTAAGGAGAATGGGGATTGGAAGAGTGTGTAGGTCAAGTCGGGTTCACCAAAATGATTAACTAAAATTAACTAAAATAGGAGAAAATATAATGATAGTTAATCTAATCTAGGAGGACATAAACATTGTAAATAAATGCACTAAAGTAGTATAAAGTAATTAAATAAATGAATAGATAGATATAAAACCCTAACGTGCTGAGAATAAAGTGAGGAAAGAACTCACATTTGATTGTAGATGATCATTGTAGAGTGTCACAGTCTAGCTGGAAATTTGAGAAGAAAAATGGCTGCACAAAGGTCCCGAATAGGGTGGATCTCAAATATTTGAGTAAAATGGGACACCTAGGAGGGTACTTGGGGGCCACAAGGCACCTGCTATGGAAAAACATGCACCCTAGTCTCTGCGAGAAGGTCGGAGCTTGAATCTTTATGGGTCAGAAGATTATTTATAGCCCTCGTGATTTATTGCATTGCTTTTTTGAAACTGCGCCGAATGGGCCAAATGAAGCAAGTTGATGTTGAAGACCTGCAAAAGAAAAAAGAAGTATCAAAACCCTAAAAAATAAAAGATGCAAATGAATGGGTCGGATTGACCATAGCTGCCACAACATTGGGCTTACAAACCGAGTGTTGTACCACATTTCAGACCCAAATGTATTGCTTGTGTGTGTGTGTGTGCATGTCTTGACCTAGGTTCTCTTGTCTAGTCATTCTACATGAAGTAGTTAGTAATAACAAAATATAGAAAATGTAATAGCATGTGTGCATGGAATAGAATAAAATCTCTCCCCTATGAAGTACGTGTTGATGTAGATATCCTTTCCTTGAGGGATGGAACTACGTGGATGCAAATGATGCAATGGATACAACTCTAGGCTCGAGTGATTGTAGTAGATAACACATGGGACCCTCATTATGGTCTCATAACTTTATATTTATATGGTTATCTTATTCAAATTTCATAATTAATCCACGACATCGCTATCTAGGAAAAATATAAAGATGAAAAGTGGCTAGAAAGAGCCCAAAAAGTTCCAAGAAATTATAAAAATGATTAGGGTGCCCTATGTGGGACTTGTAATGCCCACTTCTCTTTAACATGAAATGAAACTTGATTATCTTTTTGAATTGTTATAATCGTAAACCTTGTTGCTTTATTCTAATTAGCATACTAATAAGATGTGTGGGCATCATGACTCCATTGTGTTTTGGTTATCATTATTTTAACTATATGTCATACTGTGGACCCTGATCGGATTTTAAGGATAAAACAATTAGCTAGAAGGGATGCATTGTCATAATTTAATTGTGATATCATTACTCTTTGATATTTTTTGTTGTATTTGGTTTATCTCTGTGACTAGACACATAGACACTATTGTGAATTATTACCAGATATTAA